>CP106725.1:162823945-162864086 GCA_025506655.1 Gossypium rotundifolium
TGATTTAAATCCTAAGTGCGAGGTGCAGACTTCACACGGCCTGGGCGCACGCCCATGTACTAGTCGTGCCTCCCATACGGTCTAGACTCACGCCCGTGTGTCTACCTAGGTGGACAATTAGCAGGATATATACCAAGCCCTTTCCACGCTACAATGCACACATACATGCTTCCACTCAAAACAATACAACTCCTATCCCATAAGCAAGTCTAAGAACTCATTCCAACATACAAGATAATAAAAGGAACATACATTTCATGAATTTCATCTTCATTAAGCAAAAGAGTTTGCTAAGTTTTTGCCTAACTCAAAAGGCCATTTACAAAATGACTTTTACAAACTTACATAGCCAACACTTTGACTAACAATTACAACTTAACAAAATACTCAAGTCCTATACATTCCATACTCAAAATAAGCCTAAAATTGTTATACCAAAATGTTGTCGATAGTGTCATTTTCGAACTCCTACATCCACGATCCTCGAGTTACCTTAGCAATACTACAAGAAAGAAGGGCAATGAAAAAGGGGTAAGCATAAAGCTTAAGCATAAAGCTTAGTAAGTTTGCATGGAAATAAATAGCAATAATAAGCTCATAAGATAATCCATCCACGGTATTAGCTAACTGTACGCGGGCCAAGGCTTCTTAACAATACTTACATACAATTGCCCTTATCTAGCACATACCGTGCCACATATCGTAACCGGTTCTTCGTGACTCATTCACGAGTATCTGTATTCACTCATTCATATGACTTAAATATCATTCACATTTCTATTTCTCAATTTATCTACTTATCCCACTATTCACAAGGGATAGTCAAAGGCGTGTGTTTATCATCATTACTTTAAGTATAAAGCCAATGCCATGTCCTCGAGGTGGTCTTACATGGAATCACCTCTAGGTGCCAATGCCATATCCCGAATATGGTCTTATATGGGATTACCTCTAGATGCCAATGCCATATTCCGGATATGGTCTTATATAGAATTTTCTATCATGTATCGATGCCATATCCCGAATATGGTCTTATACGATTTTCATATTCATTACCGAAGCCATATCTTGGATATGGTCTTATACGAGATTTCAACTCGGTGCTGAGGCAATATCCCGGACATGGTCTTATACGGGACCTTATCTATTTCATATCTCAATGATAGCATTTTTATAATCAATATGGCCCATTAGGACTTCAACATCTCATTCACATTAACTACTCAATTTAGTAATGCATCATGCATTAATATAATGCCAAGCATTTCTCAACATGCTAATCTAAAGGTTGCTTAAAACACATACAAACTTACCTCGATTTCAAAATGAGCTAACTTGTCGATCTAGTCCGAGACTTTATTCTTTCCCCGATCGATGCGGGTCCTCAGTTCTTCTTGCTTTATAATAGCAATTTAACTCATTTTAATCACTATATTAATAAAAGCATTTCAAAAATCATGTTTAGGCAAAATTTCTATTTTGCCCCTATACTTTGGCAAAATGACCATTTTGCCCTTAGGCTCAAAAATAAATTCTAATCACATTTCTACTTTCAGAAAGCCTAGGTGAACATTTAATGATCTTAAAGCTATCATCAAAAATCGATATCTCATATATTAATCACAAACTTTATAACCTTTTTTATCAAGGTTCTATTTGGTGTTTTCATGCTAACACCTTTCACAAAAGTTGTTTATCAAACAACTAAGACTCACTTTCTTCCATAAAATGTAGAAATTAACAATGAAAGCTCTCATGGTAACTCTCTTAACATTTCACCATGTTGCACAATAGTCCCCTCATTTGAAAGCTTAAGCTTTAGGGGTCTCAAAAGTACAATTATTTTCAAAGAAAGATCACTAGAACACTTACTAGGATGAAGGAGAGCTTGCTAAAAATTTTGAGCTTTCAAACCTCTATTTTGCTTGCCAATTTTGGTGGAGAAAGATGGAGAGAAAGATGATATCTTCTCTTTCTTTATTCTAATATTAAACTATCAATTTAATCTACCTACTCACCAACTTTGACCAACTTGGTCAACCCTTGTCCTCTATGGCCGGCCAAGCACTTACAAGGGCTAAATTGCCTTTTAGAGACCTCAATTTTTCAATCATGGCCATTTGGTACTTTTAACTTATAGAATGGAACTTTCACACTTTATGCAATTTAGTCCTTTCTCGCGATTAAGCATGAAATCATTAAAATTAAAGTACCAAAATTCTCATGCACACATTCTATCATACTCTAACTCATAAAATAACATGAAAATAAATTTCTCAAATCTCAAATTTGTGATCTCGAGATCACTATTCTGACTAGCCCCTAAATCTGGCTGTTACAGAGAATGTAATTTATTTAAGGCATCTTTATGCCACAACTAAAAGGGGGATCTTTTATCATCTTTTTGTCAACATCTTTTATTACATCACCATTTTTAGCTTTTTAGGTTTTTCCTTTCTTAGCTTAATAGTTATTTGCATAAGTTTTCTTCTTTATTTTTATTACTCTTTTAGTTTTCTTTCATAAAGATACAAAAATATTCATTGTTATTTTGGGTTTTCCTTTGAAGCATTCAATAGATTCACATATTTTTAGTTATCAAAAGTGTAAAAATATTAACCTGGGCTATGGATTTGTCAACATTCTTGCTGCCATTATTTTCATCAAAGACTCCTTTAGGAATCACTAAGCATTTCTAAACCTGTAACATTCGGGATTTAGGGGTCTTGCATTTTACTTCGTATGTATGTGTTGGTATGCTTTTTTAGACTATTTGAGTGTGTTTGTGGGCTTCGAGAACTTTGGGGTTTAGCCTGAGCCTTAGTAAAAATTTTTAATTTTAGGCTTTAGGGGGGAAGCTAGGGGAGCCAGGCTATTAAGGATTTAATTATGTGGTTTTTGACACAAGGAGAAGGGTGGTGTAGTGGCAGGGAGGCGTTACTTGGTGTGCTTTGGTAGTGGCGTCAGAATGGAGTTCAAAGGGGAAGGGTTGAGCTAAGTGTGACATTTTGGGAGTTCATTTTTGTGCATGGAGAGATAGGAGATGGATTTGGCTGGGGCACTTAAGGGGGAAGGTTTGAAAGGGTCAAATATTTTTGAATAAGTGGTGGAGAGGATTATTAGGAGTTGAATCATTCAAACTTATTTGAATAAGTGAGGGGGAGGAAATTTAGGAGTGGAATAAGATATTGGGAGAGGGGTGTGAGTGTTGGCCGAATATGGGGTTCTAAGGAGAGGATTTTCGATCATAAGGGGAGTGGTTCGGTTAGGGGGCTTTAGGTGTCGAAATTAGGTGCTGTGGTAGGGAGTGTGATCATTTTCTTTTTAGTCTTTATTCCTCTAGTTCTTTTGGTGAAAAGTGTCAAGCAAGAGCCATTCTTTTCTTTCTTCTTTTCCTATAGTAAGAAGCCGAAAGTGAGAGTGACCATTTGGTGTATTTTGTTCATCTTCTCTTCTCTCTACTTCTTCTCTAAGCCAAACCATATCTCTCTTTTATTCTCTTTTCTTTTTCATTTTGATAATCTTAAACTTTCAATTCAAGAGCCGAATATCCCTTCTATCTATTGGAACCTTGGTCGAATCTTTCATTCATCACTACTTCTCTCTTTTTCATCTTTATTCATTCTTTTATTTTCTGGTTTCCTTGAGCCTCATCTCTTGACCAAATCGTTCAAAGCCAAGTATCTCTTTAGTGGTAACTTCTTCATTGGTTATATGCTAGAAGAAGCGCCGTCATTCGTTTAGTGCCAACTCTCCTAATCGGTTTCTGGTAATAGTGGTAAGGGGGGTTCTCTTTTAACTGGATCTTACTC
Organism: Gossypium rotundifolium; assembly: GCA_025506655.1. Lineage (NCBI taxonomy): Eukaryota > Viridiplantae > Streptophyta > Magnoliopsida > Malvales > Malvaceae > Gossypium > Gossypium rotundifolium. The sequence goes on from CP106725.1 coordinate 162,827,758, forward strand.
TTTTCTCTTTGGGTTGCTGAAACCAAGAGTCTAACTCTATTTCTTGTGTATGGTCGAATCTTTGAAGGACTTAATTTCGTGCCTTTTGTCTGTAGCCAGCGTGAGGGGCATTAGGGATCAGTTGGGTTCGATTATTCAAGGTAAGATGGGAACACTTTTTGTTCGGCCGAAGGCCACCTTGTTTGGACCATAAGTGTTAGGCCGAATCTAACAAGGGTTAATGTAGGGATTTCGAAAATCTCTTGGTTCAGTAGAGACTCTTCGGGTTCTGTTAAATTCGATAAAGGGAATTGGGTTAAAGTCTTTTATGTAGTTTGTTATTATCTGAATCTACGTTTCAACCGGGTCTTCTGCCCAAGATCTTATTTGATGGAATCGAGTACCAGTCAGTTAAAGAGAGGGGTTGGACACGCAGTCCCTACCCCTAAATTCAAGAAGCGAGTAGTTTTTAGGATTGGCCACCGAGCTGCGGGCCAGCGTCTGAAAAGGATAAGTAGATCACTATAATCTCTCCGAGTGAGGACGTTAGGGAGATTGATAGTCTAGTTCTTCAGGTTTACAGGTGTGTAATTATCACACTATTGCCTTAGTTGTTTTAAACATATGTGTTATGCTTGGAAGCCAAAAATAGTGGCAGTGGTGAATGTATTACCTGTGTTGGGTAATCGGTAAACAAGGTTAGTGTGTTATCTACTTTGATAATCGTGCTTAAACTGTTGTGGGTGTATGTGAGTATGTTGTGCAGGTACATATATACATATATAATTATGATTTATCATGTTGCTCATCTGCTGAATTATGTTGCATATGCATGGGTTTTGGGATATGAATGATGATGAGGGGAAGTGTAATTATGTGGGTGACTCTGTCACGATTAATGATGGCCACGAGCCTCATTGTGGATATGGTGATTTAATCACATGTGGATTCTGTGGCTAGACCACTTATGTGGACTTTGAGCGTGTGTCATCAACATGGTCGCCAAAGATGTGTGTAGCGGATGGAGGGTCGATTGTAGAAATCCCAGTGTGTATGAGGATGGATGTATGGAGAGGTGTGTAGAGGATGGACATTAGGTTGGGTGGGGCTATCATTTGAATATTTGTGCTTGGCATGTTGATTTGGGGCTCCAGCCCACTTGTGGAATGAGGTGGTATAATTGCACACTGAGTCTAGTGATTCACCCTATTTTTTTAACACTTTGCAGGTAGCTCATGATACGTTGGACTGGGTTGGAACAGACTCGGAGTGCTATCTGAGAGTTATTTTAAAGTAGTAATTGCTATTTTCCTTTGGGACATTTTGGATATGTAATAAGGCCACTATAAATTTGGTAAATTTTGGGTTTTAAGTTGGTTTTATTATTAAATTTTTATTTAAGATATGACGTTACTATACTTTAATATGGAGAACATAAAATAAAAAAAAGGGTTTTCAAGCAGAATGCATAAAACAATCGATTTCTCCCAAGGTACCAACTGGGATATCAAATGGAACTTAACTAAATTTGGAAATTTTCCTCCAACTACAAACCACTGTGTTTAAAAGCCACCCTTCAAGCGAAAAATTTTCAAAGCTTATGGTACTTTCTTAAATTTTGTTTTACACCTATTTCTGTAACATACCATATCCTAATTCGTGGTGTTTGGGGTAGGGTTTGGGGTGTTACATTTTGGTATCAGAGCCTGGTTCAAAAGCTCGGCTTTGGGTTTTGGGTTCAAAACATCTTCTAAAAATGGTTTTAAAATGTAGTAGGATAAAATACATGTTTTTTTTCAGCATGGCTCCTGCATCTCCAACCTAAGTCCGCCAGGTAAGTATTCTAACTTTTGTTCTGATATGATATGGGGTTTGATGGGCTTTATGGGCGTAGACTAGTAGGATAGCGATAATGGACTCTAGGGCTCGACTAAACAATTCTGTAAACTTCATAAGATTTAAATTCCCTAATTAAACATGTCTGTGAACAAGTTGCTAAGTTAGGGTGTGGTAACAGGCATACGCATGTCTAAGAATGAATCCAGGAAGAGCTTGGTATTTAAGCGGTCCTAGTGACTCACCTCCTCTTTTCGGGAATCTTACCTGGTGAGTAGTGTCTATTCACTTTATCCGCGGGGACTTATTGATGGGCCAAAGTCATGACTAAAACCCGAAAGGGACTAGTACCCTAATTTTTGCAAAATTACTTATATGTCCCTGATTTTGTAAATTATCTAAAACACCTTAGGTTGAGAAAATTTACCGAAACACCCTTGATTTTGTAAAATGACCAAAGTACCCTTGTTTGAGAAATTACCAAAATACCCCTATTTTGAAAATCACCAAGAAACCTTATTTTGAAAAAATTACGAAAATACCCCTAGGTAGTGAAATGACGAAAAGACCCCTAGATGATGAATGTGAGTTCATGGATGTTTACCTGTGTTTGATGTATGTATGTGAACTCTGGAATTAGGAAATACAGACTTGAGAACTGAATTTTGTAAATAGAATTCGAATTCGAAAGAACTACTGTTAAAACTCTTTTCCATAAAATTGTCTATTGTTAAATAGTGGAAAGAAAAGCTAATGCATAAAATTTCTAAATCAGATTAAATCGTGAACGCTAGTCATGAGCACTTGAGGACGTGGGCATAACGTGCGTGGTCGTGGTCGTGGTAGGGGTAGGGTGACTGTGTCGGAACCAGTAGGGTTTGGTTATGGGTCAGAGAATGAGGTACCGCTACTGCTTGCTGCTGAAGTAGAGCTTCAGGGTCAAACGGATGGAGACGACACAGTATCACAGGCAATGCTGCGGGTTTTAGAGCGTATGGCCGGGGAAAGCGCAAGAACAGCAACTCGAAAGTTCTTTCTTGAGCGACTCCGAGCTAATAGAGCTGAAATATTTTGAGGTATTTCTGGAGTAGCTCCGAATGTGGCTGAGTATTGGTTGGAGGCAGTCGAAAGGATTATGGATGATTTGGACTGTACAGTTGAAGAGAAACTGAAGGGCGCGATTTCTCTACTTCGGGATGAGGCCTACCAGTGGTGGCTCACCATCAGAGAGGGTACTCCGGCAGACCGAGTGGATTGGGATTTCTTTAAGATAAAGTTTCAAGGAAAATATGTCGGAGCCGATTATGTGGATGCGCAGAGGAAGGCATTCTTGAATTTAGTTCAAGGGGTAAGTCAATGGCCAGAGTATGAGGCAAAATTTTGAGGTTAGCAGTGCATAAATGGATTGTTGCAAGCCCGACTACTGAATACTGTGTGAGTTTTGAAGATGGGTCATGAGATGAGTCTGAGTGTTGATAGCTCCTCAGCGAGAGAGAAATTTTACTGTGTTGGTGGAAAAAGCAAGGATAGCTGAGGAGGTTAAGCAAACTGAGAAGCAAAACAGGGACAAGGACTGAGGCAGGAATAAGAGGAGTTTTGGACCGTTAGGGTCATCGGAAAGTTTTCAGAAAAGGCCTAGGGTAGATGGACCTGTTCGCGTTACTACGCCGTCTGCTGTTGGGCAATTTCGACAGTGTGCTCATTGTGGGAGATCACATGCGGGGGAGTGCTGGGAAAGAAATAAGGAGTGTTTTAAATGTAGGTCAAGGGATCACCTGATTAAGAATTGTCCGCAAGATATGGCTAGGTCTCGGATGGTAGGTCAGGGGTATGTGCAGCCAGGGAGGGGTGGTCAACAGATGCATTAAGTTGGAAGGTAGTGTCAGATTTGAGAGCGATGTTCGCTCATCTTAGCTTATATGACGACGGGAGTTTATTAGCTAAACTGCAAGTGACGCCAACCTAGATAAGTCAAGTAAAAAAGAAATAGTTATCGGATGATGTTCTGGGTGCTCGACTTTTACAAGTATAGGATGGGGAATAGAGGATTACAGTTTGAACAATAACAGAGTTTTGTGTTTTTGTAGGAAGGTTTACATGAGAAGGATATGGAGTTAAAGCAAATGATTCTTCAAGAATCGCATAGTAGCCCTTACGCTATGCATCCTAGAGGAAGTAAGATGTATCGGGATCTACGGGAACAGTTTTGGTGGCCCGGATTAAAGCGAAAAGTTTCAGAGTTTGTGGGAAAGTGTTTAACGTGTCAGCAGGTCAAAGCCGAACACTAGTTACCTTCAGGATTGTTATAGCTGGTGAAGATTCCACAGTGGAAGTGGGAGAGAATCACGATGGACTTCGTTAGTGGGCTACCCCTTACGCCTACTAAGAAGAACTCTGTATGGGTAATAGTGGATCGGTTGACAAAATCTACTCATTTCATACATGTTCGTGTCGACTATTCTCTTCAAAGGTTGGCTAAGTTGTATGTGGCGAAAATTGTAAGACTTCATGGGGTACCAGTATCAATCATATTAGATAGGGACCCTAGATTTACGTCGCGATTTTGGAAGGCGTTGTATCAGACTTTGGGTACTAAGTTAGATTTTAGCACAGCATCTTATCCGCAGACGGACGGTCAGTCGGAGAGGGTAATTCAAGTCCTGAAAGTCATGTTGAGGGGATGCATCATCGATTTTAGAGGTAGTTGGGAAGAATTCTTACCTCTGGCAGAGTTCGCATATAACAACAGTTACCAAGCTAGTATTCAGATGGTGCCGTACGAAGCACTGTATGGGCAGAAGTGTCGCACTCCTACTTGTTGGACAGAATTGAGAGAACGACATATTTTGGGTCCGAAAATGATTGCAGAAACAGAGGAAAAGGTTAAGGTAATTTGAACTCGACTGAAGAAGGCGTCAAACAGACAAAAATCATATGCGGACTTAAAGCGGAAGAAGATAAAATTTGCAGTAGGTGATCGGGTCTTCCTAAAATTTTTGCCATGGAAGAAGGTGATGAGATTTGGAAGGAAGGGTAAGCTGAGTCCTCGGTTTATAGGGCCTTATCGGGTTTTGAAACGAGTAGGGCCAGTAGCGTACCAGTTAGAGTTACCTTCGGAGTTGAAGGAGATGTATGATGTGTTTCACGTCTCGATGTTAAGACATTACCGTTCAGACCCGTCACACGTAGTGCCAGTCGAGAAAATTGAATTAATGCCAGACTTGTCCTATGAGGAGGAACCAATTTAGATTTTGAAGCGAGACGTTAAGGTGCTGCGGAGGAAATCAGTCCTTTTGGTTAAAGTTTTATGGTAGAACCATGGTTCGAAAGAAGCGTCGTGGGAGTCGGAAGAAGCGATGCGACAGTAATACCCACATCTCTTTTGACCAGGTAATTTCAAGGCCGAAATTTTCTTTAAGGAGGGTAGAACTGTAACATCCGGGATTTAGGGGTCTCACATTTTACTTCGTTTGTATGTGTTGGTATGCTTTGCTTAACTATTTGAGTGTGTTTGGAGGCTTCGAGAACTTTGGGGTTTAGCTTGAGCCTTAGTAAAAATTTCTGATTTTAGGCTTTAGGGGGGAAAGCTAGGGGAGCCAGGCTATTAAGGATTTAATTCGTGGTTTTGACACAAGGAGAAGGGTGGTGTAGTGGCGGGGGCGTTACTTGGTGTGCTTTGGTGGTGGCGTCGAATGGAGTTTAAAGGGGAAGGGTTGAGCTACGAGGACTGACATTTTGGGAGTTCATTTTATGCATGGAGAGACAGGAGATGGATTAATTTGGGGCACCTAAGGGGGAAGGTTTGAAGGGGTCAAATATTTTTGAATAAGTGGTGGAGAGGATTATTAGGAGTTGAATCATTCAAACTTATTTGAATGAGTGAGGGGGAAATTTAGGAGAGGAATAAGGGATTAGGAGAGGGGTGTGAGTGTTGGCCGAATATGGGGTTCTAAGGAGAGGATTTTCGGCCATAAGGGGAGTGGTTCGGTTAGGGGGCTTTAGGTGCCGAAATTAGGTGTTGTGGTAGGGAGTGTGATCATTTTCTTTTTGAGTCTTTTCTCCTCTAGTTCCTTTGCCGAAAAGTGTCAAGTAAGAGCCATTCTTTTCTTTCTTCTTTTCCTATAGTAAGAAACCGAAAGTGAGAGTGACCATTTGGTGCATTTTGTTTATCTTCTCTTCCCTCTACTTCTTCTCTAAGCTGAACCACATCTCTCTCTTATTCTCTTTTCTTTTTCATTTTGATAATCTTAAACTTTCACTTCAAGAGCCGAATATCCCTTCTATCTATTGAAATGTTGGCCGAATCTTCCATTCATCACTACTTCTCTCTTTTTCATCTTTATTCGTTCTTTTATTTTGTTGTTTCCTTGAGCCTCATCTCTTGACCGAATCATTCAAAGCCAAGTATCTCTTTGGTGGTAACTCCTTCATTGGTCAATTGCTAGAAGAAGCGTCGTTATTCGTTTAGTGCCAACTCTCCCAATCGGTTTCTAGTAATAGTGGTAAGGGGGGTTCTCTTTTAACTGGATCTTACTCTTTTCTCTTTGGGTTGCTGAAACCAAGAGTCTAACTCTATTTTTTATGTGTGGCCGAATCTTTGGAGGACTTGATTTCGTGCCTTTTGTCTGCAGCAGCGTGAGGGCATTAGGGATCATTGGGTTCGATTAAGGTAAGATGGGTACACTTTTGTTGGTAGAAGGCCACCTTGTTTGGACCATAAGTGTTAGGCGAATCTAACAAAGGTTAATGTAGGGATTTCGACAATCTCTTGGTTTGATAGATACTCTTGGGTTACATTAAATTGGTGAGGGAATTGGATTAAAGTCTTTTATGTAGTTCGTTATTATCCGAATCTACGTTTTAACCAAGTCTTGACCAAGATCTTATTTGATGGAATCGAGTACCAATCGATTAAAGAGATGGGTTGGACACGCATTCCTACCCTAAATTCAAGAAGAGCATTTTATTGATTCGGGATTGGCCATCGAGTGTGGGCGGCGTCTGAAAAGGACAAGCAGATCATCGTAATCTCCGAGTGAGGGCGTTAGGAGATTGATAGTCTAGTTTTCGAGTTTACAAGTGTGTAATTATCACACTATTCCGTAGTTGTTTTAAACATATGTGTTTTGCTTGGAAGCCAAAATAGTGGTACATGGTGAATGTATTACCTGTGTTGGGTAATCGGTAAACAAGGTTAGTGTGTTATCTACTTTGATAATCGTGGTTAAAGCTGTTGTGGGTGTATGTGAGTATGTTGTGCAGGTGCATATATACATATATAATTATGATTTATCATGTTGCTCATCTATGCTATATTATGTTGCATGTGCATGGGTTTTGGGATATGAATGATGATAAGGGAAGTGTAATTATGTGGGTGACTCATCACGATTATTGATGGCCTCGAGCCTCATTGTGGATATGGTGATTTAATCACATGTGGATTCTGTGGCTAGACCACTTATGTGGACTTTGAGCAGTGTGCCTGTCAGCATGGCTGCCAAAGATGTGTGTAGCGGATGGAGGGTCGATTGTAGAAATCCCCAGGTGTGTATAAGGATGGATGTATGGAGAGGTGTGTAGAGGATGGACATTAGGTTGGGTGGGGCTATCATTTGAATATTTGTGCTTGGCATGTTGATTTGGGGCTCCAGCCCACTTGTGGAATGAGGTGGTATAATTGCATACTGAGTTTGGTGACTCACCCTATTTTCTTAACACTTTGCAGGTAGCTCATGATACGTTGGACTGGGTTGGAACGGACTCGGAGTGGCCATGCAGGAGTTATTTTAGTAAACTTTATTTTAAACTAGTAATTGCTATTTTCTTTTGGGACATTTTGGATATGTAATAAGGCCACTATAAATTTGGTAAATTTTGGGTTTTAAGTTGGTTTTATTATTAAATTTTTATTTAAGATATGATGTTACTATACTTTAATATGGAGAACAAAAAATAAAAAAAAAAAGGGGTTTTCAAACAGGAGTGCATAAAAACAATCGATTTCTCCCAAGGTACCAACTAGGATATCAAATGGAACTTAACTAAATTTGGAAATTTTCCTCCAACTACAAACCACTGTGTTTAAAAGTCACCCCTCAAGCGAAAAATTTTCAAAGCTTATGGTACTTTCTTAAATTTCGTTTTACACCTATTTCTCTGTAACATACCATATCCGATCGTGGTGTTTGGGCCGGGTTTGGGGTGTTACAAAATCCTTATCTCTATTGTGGTTAATTGATAAGTCATTTAAGCATGAAATTGGCTGAACTTTATATTTTAATGATGAGTAGAAACTAAGTTCTAGAGTGGTTGGTTGATTGAAATGTTACATGATTAATTTTAGGAACAAGGACCAAATTGCAAAAGTTGAACTAAATCAAATAGACTTAAAAACCTAGGATTGACGACCCTAGGTGAACATTTAGATAGGTAAGACCAAAAGGAGATCCTATTGTGAACCAATTTGATTGTTCCGATTTAGTTTAGTGAGATCGAGAGATAAACCGGACTAAATCATCTAATTAAGTAAAATGATGGCTAAGAGGTAAAATTAGACCAATTAGGATTTTGAACAATTTATATCCCTAATCCAAGAATTAACTAGCAACATGGACATCAATCGACCACTTTATCTTATTGAATTGATTTTTTGTACTTTTGAATATTATTCAATTTAGTCCTCTTAGGTATGGTTTAACTTAATTAACCTTGGACCATGAATTGTCGTAATATAGCACTTAGCCATTAGTTAGTTAGACTTATTAAATGCATGATTGATCGTTTTCATTCATGTTATGGTCTGATCTCTCTCGGGTTCGATCCTTAGAATACTCGGAGTATTCCATTGTAACACTTGTAAATATTACAAGTGATATGTCACAGTTGCAGTAAAAAATGCTTTTAAATCCTTATATTTTGTGCTAATTCTTTGCTAGGCGTGATATGTCGTGGCATGCTCAACTACCATTGTACTAATTTTTTAATGGGATGTAAAACATGTTAGATAAATTACATACAACTATATTTATTCGAATGACCAAATCCAGAACATAGCAAAACTCATATTCACAAACAAAAGCATATTCATGTAAGTAATTATTCATAAATATCATCTATAACTTATAGCACCATTCACATGATAAGACATCATTGCTTGAGCCCCACCAAAAGCACTATATATTTATAAGGGATAAGGACAAATGACTCTATCCCACTTTTCACATGTTATTACTCGGGGAAAACTCATCTATGGGGATCTTATGGACTCCATGGAGATCTCATCTCCTGAGGAAGCTACAAGCTTCTGCCTCCTTTTGACCATATTTTCAAGACCCCTCGATTATACGACTTTCTGCTCTATAAAGATGAACCGTTCTTATGTATTCTAGTGACAAGTTAAAAAGCCTAACCAAATTCAAATTCCTACCACAAGCTCAAAGACATTAGAACCATCAACTCCATAGAAGACGACGTAAACTTGCCTTCGATAAAACTCGGTTTCAGGAAACTCAGGAACCAAATACTGGCATCAACACCATGAGAGTTTTAAGCAAGTTCACGCCCTAAAATGTCGACGAAAAGTAGGAAAAGGACCCAAGGTGTTTTTACAGTATATGAAACCTTTCTACCATTGATGATTTAATTTATCCTTCACATACATATCAAATCAATTACAAATACCCACTCATTTCCTCACAAACCAACACATTATAGCACAAAACTTACCCCAAGCAACTATCAAAGCAATAAGATTTATCACAAGAACCCTGCATACCTTAACCAAGACCAGAACCTTCCTTCCTTGCAAAGACAAATAAAAGCCTAAAAAACAACATCCTGATGATTACTATCTTAGTGACATTGTTCAGTTGCCAATTTCAACCAATTGGGTTGGAAATTTTCAAGTACTTCTAAGTTTGTTAATATGCTTTTCTGGCTATAATTTAGGTGAAACCAGCTTTAGTGGCCTTTTTTACAAACTTTCTCCCTATCCTTGAAACCTTGTTCCATTGCAAACTCAGCAGACATCACACTTATATCGGGTGAGATCTCCCAATTGGAATTTTCACACTGGATTATGTGCCTTGGTTGTGTTCCACATCTCTCCAATCCACCAACGCTATCAATCTGGCTGTGTATATCTTCAAAATCTTCGGCAACAACAGCTTGCCGCTTTCCTATCCCAATGTCAGAGCTTTTTTTTTGCATATTTGGGCTAATGGGTCGTGCCAATGACATTGTGCTACCAAAGAAAGAAGATGAGTCCACCTTGACCATTGCCCTGAAGTTACTTTTAGACTTGGGAATTTTGGACAAGAATATCTCACAAACGTTGTGAACACAACCACGGTTATAAGGATTCCTTTTCGAATCATAACGATACCGAAAATTCTCATATGTTGTCTGCAAAAACATAAAATAAGCAAAGACAGAGAAAGAGGACAGACAATAATGGAAGAAATGAAGGAAAAGAAGGAATCACAACCTGGTTGGTACAAATCAAATAGAGGTGAAACACGGTGAGGCCTCCAACAAACCAGGCAGTCATAAATGTATATAGTATAAGAATCCCTGAAACAGGGGACTTCAAGAATGCACTCCAGAGATTACAATCGTATTCAGCCATTATTTTCTTAATGGTTACCCAGCTAAAGACAAAAACGTATAGGCATAGTATGGTTGTCGAAGACACGAACATGAAGAAGAATCTATAATTTCTCTGTCAAGAAACAATTTTACATGTCAACCCTTGAGGATTAAAAAGTTCCCACAATGAAATCCAACAAAGCACATGAGAAATCACCTAATAATCACATCGATGTCATAGTTACAGGTAAAAAAGTAAGATGAATCAGAGAAGCAGGACACTTTTATAGTCTAGGCAAGCCATAGGGCAATGTTTTCAATTTAAAGGACCAAGATCTCACTTCACAATGAAAATAATATTGTAGACATTCAATAATTCAATCTGTAGACTGCATTTGAAGGACTCTACCACTTCTCTTATACAAAATAAATAAATAAATAGAGAAACATATCTTAAATCCTTCCTCTTAGATTGATTCTTATAAAGTTGAACTGTAAAGTTCTATAAGCATCATATTCAATCACAATCATTTCTCATTTGGTTCAACAATGATTAAATTAACCCACATTTTTCATGAACTGAAAAATTAAAACAGAAACATAACATACCTTCCCAATACACTGCCCTACCCAGGGGCAATGGTGATCGAAACGCTCCACACAATTATTGCATATAGAGCAATGTGAGCAACGCGGTGGACGGTATAGCATGCAAGTTTGGCAGTATTTAACCTTGACAATCACCCCATTAACCACAACATCTTTGGTCGGTGGTAAATTAGGAACACCAGCACTGCTCTGACTCCTAGCCAATCCGTAGACATAGTGGAACCATCTTCCTCCAGTTCTGGAGGATGGGAGTTTCGTGGAATAATGCCAGGATCTCTCCCGGAAGTGAGGAGCAGGAGAATAAGATCCTGAACTAGTTTCACACCCAAAATAATGTTAATTACAAAACAAACCCAGAAAGCGAATAGAGATTTGATTGGTTTTATGGAAGAGAACTTACATATACGGTTAGGAGAATTAGAATAAATAAAATGAGTTTGCCAAGATGGTTGTCAAATGCGTAAATGATTCTTCGAGAAACGAAAGCGCAAAATAATAAGACCGGGATCACAATCAGAGATATCGTAAGGAAGATTGACCTTACATCGGGACCGAATATCACTCTACCTCCAAGGAAAAATTTCTGGGGAGGAAGATTATTAAATTGTTTAACTGCAAGAACAAATATTAAAAGTAAGAATAAAAATGAGGAAAGTAGTAAATTACATTGCTTCCTTTCCAAACTTGATAGACTCGAACGTCAGTGGCATTGTTGTCGATGACACGGCGGTCGAAAACAGAGAGCTGAGCCGGGAATGGAGCTCTGTACATTTCTTGAAACCAGAACCTGATCTCTATCTATAATAATTTATCTATCTATCTACCTGTGTCTTTTACTGCTATAACGTTTGTCCCTCGGCAGCTCTGCAAGCCAATAACAATTTTTCACATTATTATACATTCTTTTGGAGAAAGATAAAGAGTTCTTTTTAAAAAAAAAATACTTGGAAAATAAAGGGAAAGGAAAGAGGAAAATAGAAAGTGTCCAGAGTAGCAGGGTGTTAAGTCGGTTAATTGAATAATATTAATCAATTAATTGATTTTTAAAATTTTAATAATTAATTAAATTGAATTTTTTCAAAAAATTAATCTAACCGAAAATTATATCTTTTTTATTTTTAGTTAAAATTAATCGAATTATTTGAATTATCGAATTAATCAATTACCGTAATTAATCGAATTACGAATTATCTGAATTACTCGAATTACCCAAAATGAATCACTACATAATTAAAAAGATTATATAATTTTAGTTTTAGTTTTAGAATTTTATTTTTATTTATTAAATTATTTGTAATTTTTATGATTGGGTTGAATTGGATAATTGGATTGAGTTGGGATAGTTTGGGTTGAATATTTAGGTCTGAATTGAGTTTAAGTTAATAATAAATTTATTTATATATTATAATTTTAGTTATTAATTTTTCGGTTAAACCAAAAAATTTGATTAACAGATTAATTTCAAACTAAATTAATCGTTAACTCAAAAATTACAAAATGATTAGCAGTTCGATCGAACTAAATTTTTCAATTTTAACCGAATTTTATACCTCTACAGAGTAACAGGGGAAAGGGTAAAATGGCCAAAACATCGGTGTCGGAGCAGAGCAGGGGAGATTAGAGTCTCTCTCCAAAAAGCTCAAAGCCAAAAAAGTTGGGGAAAAAGGCCAGCAAAGATGGTTACACAGACAGATAGACAGGGAGAGAATGGGATTGCACATTTCGCTCGCGTGGCGACTTTTCGCCAGACGAGTCGGATCATCAATTTTGACGACTATTTGTTGCACTCCTTTTTCTTTTCACTTTTTTCCTTTTATTATTATTTATTTTACTTTATAATAATACTTGCTGTGTATACAATAATGAAAGACTTTATACCACGACGTGGTCTTCGACTCTTCGTTGGAGTGCCAAATGAACCCAAATTCTAAAACCCAAATCTAAAAAGGTGAATTTACCGGAGTGGTCCCTCTATTATAGAGACCTGATCAAATTAGCCCCTATACTATTAAATGGATCAATTTAATTTTTATATTATTAAAAGAATCAAATAAGACAAAATTGAAATAGAGTTAACATTACTTCTTAAAAATATCATTTACCGTTTAACAAAATTAATATTTTTAGAGTTTTATGGTTCTATAAATGAAATTTTTATTTGGAATTGAGCGCAATTAAAAACAATATTTTTCAAGATATTTTTTATATTGAAAATGTTAACTCTATTGCAATTTAGATTTATTTTATTCTTTTTTAATAGTATAGGGACTAAATAAATCTATTTAATAATAGAGGGATTAATTTGATCCAATCCCTATAATATAGAGACCTCCTAGGTGCTTTAACCATTCTAAAAACTTTATCCTCGAATTCCTTAGTTGTTGAAACTAAGTCGAAGCTGATCAAATCGATCAAATTGGGTATTAGTCAATACATTCGTTCAAAATAAGGGAGAGAACTTGTTAATTTGTGAACCAATATAACCCATTGAATTAGGATAAAAAATTGATTAAACCGATGGTAATCGAGTTTTATAATTTTAAATATTTTATTTATTATTTTTAATAATTTATTTAATTAAAACTTTATCAATCAAACTAATCACATCAGAATTGGTGGCATGACTGATCCAATTCCAAATGCCACATTGAATTCATTTAAATATGATTTGATAAAAATTGAATTTTAAAAAAAATCAAATTGAAAAGGAATTAAACTCGAAAAATCCGAATATGAGATTCAATCAAATCCTAATTTGAATTTAATACTAAAAACAAAATAATTAAATTTTAATTAAATATTTTTATAAAAACTTTCATTATTAATTTTATTCAAATATTTTTAATAAATTTATTAAAAATATATTATAAATAGTATTTTTTTAAAGGAATTGAGATTACCATCAACACAATAATCACAAATGCTTTATACTGTTAGGGCATTTGATTCAAGGAATCTTACATTCCTAGATAATCTAATATTTCTAAACGACATTATGTTGTTTGGATTTTAAGATTAACATTAGCTAATAATCTTACATTCTCATTAGTGCCAAGAAACTTTGGGTACTAAAATCTAAAATTTAACTTTGTACTTATAGGAGGAAGAGTATTGCTCAAGGCAAGCAACTCAAAGAAAAATTCATGTACGTTGCCAATGGATTCTCAAGCACATGACCAGTGATAAAAGCTAATTCATGGAGCTAATGCCAAAAAGTGAAGGAGAGGTTATATTTGGTGAAAACTCCAAATGATTAATTGGAAGTAATGGTTCCATAGATATAAATTCTTCCACCATCATTGAAAATGTGTTTTATGTCAATGGTCATAAGTATAACCTCCTTAGTATTAGTCAACTTTATGACAAAGGATTCAAAGTAATATTGGAATTCAATGGGTGTAATGTTGTAAATATTGTAAATAATAAGATTCTTTTGTAGGATGTAATATAGGTAATATTTTTATGGTGTATTTGCATTATTTAAATTTCTTAAATGTTTTTCTTGGCTAATAGTGAGAATGCTTGTTGATTATTTTTGGAAAAATCCGGTTCAAAAACGTTTTTTTGCATAACGAAAAATAAAAATTTAAAAGCTAAGTTGGTTTGTAATATTTATAATAATAAAATTTTTTTAAAATATACATGTACTTGAGCCAGACGAATCCCTGACGTTCCCAACTTTCAATCAAACAACCTTCTCCATTATTCTCGTACTACAAACTTTTTTGAGTGTGGGTTTGAACAATTTCAAATTAAAAACAGAACCATAAATAATTTTCAGTGTGGGTTTGAACAATTTCAAACTAAAAACATAACCATAAATAATTTTCTTACTTTCAGTAGGAATGTAAATCTCTCTCTCTTATAGAAATTGGTAGAATTGTTATTCTCGAAAATAAAATTTATACTTAGAAATAAGTTCTAACTATTTTTACTCAAAATAACAACACTGAAAAATTATGTAGAATTTTGTTCTTGTGGTGTGTTTTTAGCCCTACCGGTGTCATCTATTTATAGGGAGAGAAAGTGAAATCCTACTTGAATTAGTAGAATAAAAATAATATTTATTTAATAGAAAAACAATCTCCTCGTTGAATTAGGAGAGGAAGGGGTGATTAACCTTAGTTATTTTACTAGGGTTGTCGCCCCTCATACTTGTCATAAGGGGTTTTGGGCCTCTCCTATATCGGATTCAGTTATATGTGCTTTATAGATTTTTAACCCAACACTTTATAATTTAATTCAACCCAATACATGTTTTCTATTTCTCAAAATAAATATTATTTATTAAATTATTTAAATTAAATAATTTTTCAATTAAATAATTTTTCAATCCAATTCTAATTACATTCAAATCATCGCAATTTTATCGTAAAAGAATATATGAGAAAACATATTTAATTTATACATTCAATGGATTCACAATGACAAATTAATTTAATTTTATTTTTGAACTTCAATTAATTAAATAATAATTTGAAAACCTTAAATTAATTCTTAGGTCATTTCAATACTTAGTGAGAAACCATGTTCATTTTCGAATGTAACCCATTTCTTCACCTTTATCATTTTATCCATTTCGATCATTTGATTCAACATGCAATTTATTTATGGTTTTAATGAGCTAGCGGAGGGACCAATTGCACATATGTAATTAGCGCTTAAATGATTTATAATTAAGTTATAGCTTTTCACCTATTATTTATACACTCATTTAGTTATGAAGTCATTCCACTACAGCATCGTGACTGAACTTTCCCCAATTACATACCTGTAACACCCCATACCCGACCCGATCATCAGGTTTGAACTACAGGATGTCACATTTGTTGTGTAACAACTTTAGCCCTACCTGATTGCCAGGTCCAAGCTACTAGATGCTACAACTGTTGTCGGAGCAATTACAAATGTTTAATGGTCAAATCATAACATTCAATGAGTAAACACATGCTTTTCATACTTTAAATACGATTTATAACTTATATTAGGTCTTAAGCGAGCCTACATATGCTTTAAAGTTAAACCAAGATTGAACGAGAACCAAATTGTAAAAGTTACAAAATTTCAAAATGATATCGTGATGTGACATACTGATTTTACTTGTCACGACAATGGGATTCCTCATCGCGTTGTGGCTTAAAACCAACAGCTCGTCACGACGACATACATTCGACATCACATACTGTTTTTGCAAATTCCTACAATTTTTTTACCTGAAACACCTAACACTTCTTAAACCACAGACATACCATATGCAAATTCATACAATTGCCATTCCAGCTATCCAATCTACCAAAAATAAGTTAAAACATTATATAAAACTAATCTCATTCAACCAATTTCCAAATAACTTCAAAATCATCACCAAGTATACCATTCAATTCACTTAACTATATGATATCCATCAATGCAATCAATTAACCATCCACATATTAATTCTGTTAACTATGCCATTCCACAATATCCATACCATCTCGTTTGTAAATCAATACTTTCATATCTAAGAATTCTCCAAAGTATACCAAACAAGCACTTGAGCATAGAATGTAAAATATACCATTACAACTAAGTTCAACATCCAAAATAGCAAGTACAAGACACCTATGTACACATGCCATAAAATTTGACTTAGGGCAATCAAAACACTACCAAATTGAAGATGAGATAGTGTGAGTTTCTTAGTGATCCATAAATGCATTCTGTAAGCAACAATCTACAGGAGAAAGGAAAAAAATGGTAAGCATGTCAAATGCTTAGTAGTTTCATAAATTTACTAAGTTACCATGGCATTACAATAAGTTAAGCAATAAAAATATGATGGTACATAACATGGCGTTTCCTTGGCTCCCTTATACATTCATATACAACTTAAACAACACAACCAATAGGTTAGTTCATTAACATATCAAAATTCATCATACACAATTCATATACTAATTCATCCATGCCATCTTGTATCATATACTAATCAATTCATGATCCTCATTCAAACATAATCATTGAATTCATGTGCAAACTTTTCATCCATTCATTTTCGTTCAAATTTTTCATTTTTCGCCCGAAGAACTATAGTAAAACAACTTTGGATATACGAGACCTATTGGCTCACACAAGCTGACGTATCCAAGTTGCTCACACAAGATTCAGATCAGGGTTATGTATATAAGCTTTATTTGGTGTTGCTTATATAAGCTTTAGAGAATCCGCAACATGTGTTGAATCTCAAGCCACCTATAAAGAATGATTCACTGCTGCTCACACAAGCTTTATAGAATCCGCAACACATGTTGGATCTCAAGCCATCGATCATAAAATTCTCAATCAAACACTCGATTCCTTTTTAACCCTAATGGCATGTCATTCAAATTCTAATTGTTTACTAAGTTCTCACAAGCACTTTTACCTGTTCCAAGTAATTTTGAACTATGTAACCATATACACTTTTACACATTTCATATATACATTTCATTGTCCAATTCATCACTTTACATCAATCTATAATAACCACAATTTCCATGCTTTACAATTTAATCCAATTGATACCAAATTCATCCAAATCACAACAATTAAAGCATAAACATAATAAATATAACTCGATCATAACATAAATAAGTTAGTAAGTTTCATATGAACTTACGACAAAAACGACAACAGCGAGAGGTTGAGGACTAATTTGTAATTTTTCTTTTCTCAATTATCCTCAGGTGGTTCAATTCTCGATCTATGCAATAATTCATTTCAAGTTATCAATACCAACTATTTTATAGCATTCTACAATATGCATGAACATATTTAACTTTTTTTAGGAAACCCCTAAAATTTTGTATTTTATTCAATTTAGCCCCTAAAATTTAAATTATCATAACTTTCAAATTTGAGCTTCAATTTCAAAATTGATCTCAAATACATTCTTCTGTGACTCTCTAATAGCTACCATCACAAAAATTTCACACCCCTGTTCACAAATTTTACACTTTAGTCCTTTTTGATAAATTTAACAATTTTACTTTACAAAAATAATCTTTTTTTTTTCACTTCTAAGCTTAAAATCTAACAATCTAGTACCAAAAGCTTCAAGAATTCATCAATCGCAACTTTTGAAAACTTTAATAGTTTTACAAATTGGTACCTGAGCTAGCTAAATTAAGCTCTCGGGATCTCAAAAACATAAAATTATAAGAAACGAGCTTAAAATCACTTGCCAATTGAAGGAAATAAAATTTGGAAACTTGGAACCCTTGTTTTTCTTTCTTTCATGAATGGGAGAAGCTGAGCATAAAAAATGTTTTCGTTTTCATTTTCATTTATCTTTTATTCTTTATTTAACTATTAGTTAAACATGATTTAACTAATTAAGCTTAATTAGCTTAAACTAACCCAATATTAAGCTAACTTAGTGAAAAATGTTGCCATCATCTACTAACCTATATTCTAAAAAGGACTAATTACCTAATTAGGCCTTTAACAAATTAAAAATCTATAGCAATTAAACTTTTACCACTTTGATGATTTAATCCTTGTACCTTAATTAACTAACAATTTAATGAAATCGCTAAACCAAAATTCAATATACTAATAAATTAGACTCGTAAATATTAAATAATAATATTTATAGACTCACGTGTACAACCCCAATTTTGCCCGGGCTTACAAGCCCATCTTAACCCAGCCCAATAACAAGCCTAGCAGACCCTAGCCCAAAAACAAAATCGAAAACCCTAATTTTTCCTAAACCTAGTCATTCTGTCTCGCCTCTAACGACCGCCACCAATCGCCACGCCACAAAGACCGCCATGTCACGTCCATCGCCCTTAAGTTGCACCTGCAAGAGAAAACACGCAAGCAAGTGGCAAATAGATTAAAAAATTGTAAAAAGATGACTATATAAAGCCATCGAAAATGAACATGAAAAAAAATGATGGGTACAATGGGAGGACTTTTGGTTTTGTTTTTAGATTAATTTCCTTGTAAAAAGGGATTTTCTTTGAAAATCAAAAGAAATAGATTCACAACAATCGAAATAAAAAAAATAAAGAGTTAGCAAAAGGTGATTCATTTCATTTTATCTTCTTCTTCCGTTCTTCTTCTCGAATCTGTTCACAACATACTAAGATTTTCATTTTTTCTTTTATTCTTAAAACTATACGTGTATATATATATTAATAAAATATTAAAAAAAGGGGAAAACTTTGCCTTTTTCGGCCACCGTGCGTGGTGGTCGGTGCGACGGAGAACCACGATTGGGCGACGACGGAACCCTCTCCCTTGACCTGCGAGAGAAAAAAAAGGAGAGGAGGTCAATTTTTTTTAAAAAAGCAACTCAAAATGATTTTTTTCTTCTTACTTTAGGGCATTAAATAGCCCTCAAAACGACGTCGTTTGGGGCGACCTTTATGCCCAAAACGACGTCGTTTGGCCTATGACCCGTGCACGGACCCGACCCGCTCTTAGGATCCGCGTGTTTTTCTTTGGAGGGGCTAATTTCCCTTTCAGCCCCTCCGCTTCTTTAACGGTTCTATTTTGGTCATTTCTTTGTTTTCAATTTGGCCACGCTTGTTTTCATTTCGTCTCAATTTCGTCCTTGGGTTCATTTTGAAGTAGTTGCGAAACGGTGCGTCTAGGGATTTGGGAATAATATCCTTTTTTATCCCTAGTCATTTGCGTGCATTCCATTTCAATCCATCCCCTTCCTTTTATATTTTAAATTAACCTCAAAATTCGTTTAAATTCAATTCGATCCCTCTTTAGTTAATTTGAGATTTTGTTCTTTTTACTATTATTTAGTATTATTATTATTATTATTATTATTATTATTATTATTATTATTATTTTTATTTCACTACTAGTATTATATTCATTTCTATTACCATTATTATTTATTTAAATTATTTTTTACTATTATTTACTCTTATTATCATCATTGTTATTATTACTTAGCATTTTATCATCATCATATTATTATTATTATTACCTATTCTTATTAGTTAATATCTTGATTATTACTATTATTATATTAGAATTTTTACACATATATATATTTTGTTTATTCCTTTGTATATATATTTTATTTACCTCTTAATTACTACCATGATTAATATTATTATCATCTTATTTTATCATTTTTATTATTTGTTGTTATTATTATTAATATTATTTTTATTATCATTCTCTATTTTACTTTTATTTCCACCATTATTATTATCATTGTCCTACTATTTTTATTTTCTATCATTTTTGTTTTCGCATATTATATTGTTGATCATTACCATTATTTTATTTTCTCTTTCTATCATATTATCATCATTTGCTTCTCACTATTATTCTTACTAGCATTTTCTTGTTGTTATAGCATCATTATTATCACATCATATTATCATCATTATCATGTTATTATTCTTATCATTTCATCGTTATTTCTACTACTAGTTGCTATCGTAATACTTTCAATATATTATATATCCTCCTTATTTATACGTATATATATATGCGTATGTGTCTTGTTATTATTCTTTTCATGTATAACATCGCGTTTTCACATTTTCGGGCTAATTTTTCTCGATGACTCAGTTTTATAGTAATCGATATTTCGTATTAGAGATTCGGGAAGATCGAGCCCTAACTTACTGGGTTCTGGTTTTCTCGTTTAAGCTAAACAACGAAATATCCCCTTTAAAATCGTAATACAAGTTTCAAATAAAACCCTTATTCTCGAAAATTTGAAATGTTGCGCCCTAACTTACTAGACTCGACATTTAGATACTTCGAGATAAGTTTTTTTCCTTTCTTCTAAAATAGGGGCAATATTCCTAATTTAGATTTTCGAGAAATCGGGTCCCAACTTACTGGGTTCTGGCTTCTCGTTCGACAAATGACGGAATATCCCCTCTTAGTATTAAAACCAAGTTTTAAAAGGCAAGCTTAGTTTCGGAGCCTAAAGTATCGCGCCCTAACTTACTGGGCATGGTACTTTATCTCTTCAAAAATAAGAGAGTCTTAACGTCCCTTTCGATCCCTTCAAGTTTTGGAAATCAAAAGTATCTATTTTCGAATCATTTCAAAGTTTTCAACATTAGGACATCGATCAATCAATTTGGTACCAATTTTAGGCGTATCGAGGGTGCTAACTCTTCCTCGTGCGTAACCGACTCCTGAACTCATTTTCTGGATTTCATAGACCAAAATCGTTGTTTTGATAAATCAAACTATTTATTAAAAACAATTATTTTACAAGGTGACCCGATCACACCTCATCAAAAAAAAGATTGGTGGCGACTCCCTTCTTTTTCATTTTCAAAACCCGAGTCGACCGCGTCGTTTCCTGTTTTATCAAAAAATGGTTATGACAGCTTGGCGACTCCACTGGAGAACTTGAGGGTCAAGCCATAGATTGATTGATTTTTGTCCTTTTGATTAAAATTGGAAAATGGTTTCGAAAAATCATGCTTCTTTTAATGCACTTTTAATATTAGGTCTCGTAAATACTTTGGCATTGCATTGCATGACCGTTGTGGTCACACCTTTAAGTAGGAGTGAGAAGCTATGCCTTCGTGAGGTTTTCACCTCTGCATGGGCTAGTGGACTACTTTCGGGATACATCCGTACCTATGTCTTCGTGAAGTTTTCACTTCCACATGGCCATAGGGAAATGTATTCCCCTGAACCAAACTCGGTCCGTATGAGCCTATAATGGGGAGGATCGAGGAATCTGCTGGTTCGGGTACCTCAACTATAGAACTAAACCGCATATAGTGAACCCTAGGAGCCTACCTTAGGTAGAACTACGTCAAACCTTAGTGGTCACCCAAGTAGGTGTTTGTTCATTTTCAATGGCTTTATATTTTGCGATACTAACTGGTTGTATTTTGTTTTTGTGCATATCATCGCATTTTTTAGAGGTATCGATTCACGGTCAGTTTTTAAGTTAGAAAGCTGGTTATGGAAAATGGGTTCCTTGATAAAGTGGAAGACAATACAGTCATTTGTATATAGTCAGAACCTAGGCAGTTAGAAGGGTATGGATACATTTGAGCAAGAAGAAATGGGGCAGTGCTAAAATCTCAACCACCTATGCTTCCTGATGTTGTTCTGATCAAAGCTGAATTGGATGTGAAGAAGATTGTACGACATTTTATGGCAAGACGGGTTTTGGAACTAAAAGATAGAAAGTAATTATACTCACCAATCACTTCAAAATGAGTGGGAGGTGCGGATAGACACTTCCACCATTACAGCGTTCCTCTTTCATGTGAAGATAGTCACCCAGAGCGGCAAGGGTGTTGAAAGAAAAGTGATTGGCGAGTGCAAGGGACCTGTGACAATAAATTGGCTGGAAAGGACCTTGCTTACAAAGGGGAGAAAATTTTATTTACTGTTGGTACTCTTTCAAATAACGAGCATAAGTTTACAGTGGTATTTGAGGATGTTACATCTAACAGAAACAACGGTAATGCAAGACTTGATGTCCATAATGACTCAAATGGGAAAGACATGAAGAGAATTAAACGGCCTTATCGGTCAAATCAGCTTTGTTGCAAAGACACCCATGCAATGGCGGACAGGAATCTGAAAACTCTCAAGAAGCACTGAGGGTGATGGATGTCATTTTAAGGTAGCATGCTGCAAAATAGGGATGCCTATTTGCTTGCCAATCTTTCAAGATAATCAGAACAACTTCGCAGACATTGGAGGAGGTGCCCATGGCTATAGGGGTTTCCATTCAAGTTTCATAGCCACTCAAGGAGGCCTTTCCTTGGATATTGACGATAATTCGTCCTAGTCCGGTTGTGGATTTGTTGCCAATCAGAACACCATAGATCTACACTCCGGATTGGACCATGGCTAAGCGAAGCCTTAAGAACTTGAATAAAAGTCAGTCCATCCAATCATAAGTACAAGATCACATGGATTGAATGAGCAGCTGTGCAAAGATCAGTTGTTTTCATTAAAGCAGAAAAGCTTGAAGAATGTTAATGGGGAAGTTGAGAATCTAGAGATTACTGTCAACCATCACAACATACAGTTGCGCTATTCTGTAAACTTTCCTTGCATCCGAAACAGCCTGCATATATCCCTTTGGAGCTCTATTCCTTGATGCTTTGCAATTACCAAAGCGCTAACCACTTTTTAGAGTGCTTCCTTGGTTGAGACAGAAGCCTTAGGAAAGAATGATAGTCTTATCCAATACTTTACAGGGGAGCAACTACAGTGCTGAGCTGATGCTGCATTCTTGTAGTGTTTCTATCAGCACTAATTTTACCCAAGTCGAAGGTCGTATTCTGCCAATACCAAGGGGCAATGATGAAAATTTCTTTCCGAAGAATGGGCGTTAGAATTGGTGGAACCTTCTAGGATGGAAAGATAGGCTGTTGTAAACTTCTAGGCTCCTCGTGGTAGTCCAAGCAACATTGCAAGGTATCTGATTCTTTGTGGAGAAATGAAAGGAATTTGTATTGACCCCATTTGATAGATTCAAAGAGATGAACCAGAATAGACTACTTTCACCTGCGGTTAGAATTGGAAAAGCTATTGAACAGATACAATCTAAAATGTTTGAAGCTCCACAGTTCCTTCTTTGTCTAGAAAAACTCTAATCTTTATGAGCCATGGAAGTGGAAGAATCTCTCGGAGTATGGCACTAGCTAGAGTGAATGATCAATACTTTTTTGAAGAATTGATGCTAAGCTTGGACAGTCTCTTCACTACCATCGAAGCTGTAACTCTGCAATCGAGTTGAAGTTAAGTCTGAACAAGATTAAAGAAATGAAGTGTAGGACCGAAATTAGAAACAACATTGCACAGTTGTGAACTTTAGATCGAGCTCACTGAAATAAGAGAAGGGCTTTGAAAGGAAAAGCTTCATCATTCCCAACACCAAGTTAGAAGTCGGGGTTACCTCAGGGGTGAA
The DNA here is from genome assembly GCA_025506655.1 of Gossypium rotundifolium. Classification (NCBI taxonomy): domain Eukaryota; kingdom Viridiplantae; phylum Streptophyta; class Magnoliopsida; order Malvales; family Malvaceae; genus Gossypium; species Gossypium rotundifolium. Next base: position 162,851,675 of record CP106725.1, read on the forward strand.
GTAGTTATTCAGAGGTAGCTGATCATCTACAAACTTTGGCATCACAGGCTGATACATTGAGCAAGCTGCAGTTCGATCGTGGTCAAGAGCTAGCTCCATTGCTTGGGAAATCAAAACCTTTAGGACTTAGGACGAAAGCATATAGTAGTCCGTTTTATGTAAAAGAATTTGTTTTCTAATAAAGTTTTCTAAAATGAAGTTGATCAGAATCGATACCTCTTTGCATTCATGCATTTGCATTGCATTCCATGCATTTGCATTGCATTTCATGCATTTGCATTACATCTCATCATATACATTAAAATTTGTGGAAAGGTCCTAATTAGGTGAAGTTATTTCAGTTAACCTAGAAAGTTATGGACCGAAGGTTGGAAAGGATAGAGTAAGTGCAAATGCAGATGCAAGATCAATTGACCAAAATTCAACAAGAAATGCGGGAACAAATGCTAGACTTCTAAAAGAACATGATGGGCCAGCTAACCCAGTTACTAGCCGGAGGATTTGAAAAAAGGAGTGACCTAGTGACCGACAATATGGATAATGATGAAGACATCGTTTATTCCCCAATAAGTGTCCCAACTCAACCCGACGCCCATTCTCGTGTGGTACCTATCATTATCAAATCTCAATATAGGACTGATACCTCGGTACTGTTAAACTCTTCGATGGGCCCCAGCAATGATCAAGTCAATTGTGTTGTTATTGGTTTACCAAAGGTAAAGAAAAAGGGAGAGTGGGCTTCAAAGGCCCTGAAGAGGAAAGACAATGAGGTGGATAACACGAGTGGGTACATCAAGGGTTATTCGAAGCCGTTTATAATGAACCAGCCAAAGAAAGCAGTTACCAGTCACCCGGTCCCCCCAAAGCAAAAACTAAATCTAAGATCGAGTTCAGACAAACTTCAGCTCACTCCTACTCCCATGACGTATAGGGAGTTATACCAGAACTTATTTGATATGCATGTTGTAGCTCCTTATTATATAAAACCACTACAACCTCCATACCCAGAATGGTATAACCTAAATGTCCAGTGCGAGTATCACGTGGGGTTACGGGGCATTCGATAGAAAATTGCATAGCTTTCAAGAAGTTGGTGGAAAAATTTGTCAAAATAGGTGTTGTGGAGATAGATGACGCACCAAAAGTAGAAGCATGAACCTGGAAGCGTTTTAAGCAGTGAGACTGCGGAAGAAATTCCTATACTATTTAGGAGCTTACCTAGAGTAATATACGAAGTATACTTGTTGCTTTAAGCCTAGAAGCAATAAGATCTCTTTTGTGAAATAGGCTCGTGTTTAGAATTACTATTTCAGTAAAATGCATCTTTTTGAACAAATGTTTTTTTCCTACTATACATTCTATTCTTTTATTCTTCATTCACAAATAGCCATTCTTTGAATCATTTATTCTTTGGAATTTACTTTCATACCTACAATGGGTCCCAGATATCAATAACATGAGCGACGCTGTTGCTGACTCTCTTTCTAGTGAGATATGTGTCTAGAAGAATCTAAGGACTTAGAAGATGACAGAGATTGCAACTTATTTCTTAACTTGTTAAAAATGGTAGATCCTACCTTGCGAAATATCAGCAGACACTACGAGCTAAATGAGAAAGATGAAGATGGAAGCTTAGCTCACCGCAGGAATAAGGTAAGACATTATCGCATGATCACATCCAGACACGTCGGGGCTACTGAAACAAGAGTATGCTGTTAAGATTGATGTTTAAAGAACCGTGTTAATGGTTCTACAATAGCCAAGAGGTTCGAACTATCGGTTTACCAAGAAAGGAAATTGAATCTGAGGCTCGGGCGCCTCATCTATTTCTTCACAGATCCTATCGTGAGGCATGGGCGCTATCAAGCCGTCTCCTTAAAAGCTTTTAGCCAACATCGATTCGTATTCATGGCCTTTGGTTACCTCACTAGGAGGTGAAGGTCGCTTCATATGCCAAAATTACAAAGTCAGTAGTCATTAATTTTAAATTTAAATTCAAATTCAAAAAAAAGAAGAAAAAGAAAAAAGAAATAAAAAGAGAGTGACAATAAAGAATGCCCAGAAGAAACATGTTTAACATGATGGCACGAATTTACAGTCTGTTCAAAGATCAAACACCATATCAATGCGAGAAGACGACCAAAAACCATTCAAATTTTGAAAACAAGCGATATTTGTAAAAGTTGGCATAGAGAAGTTACCATTCACCTTACATGTTTTGTGAGTGTTGGCGAAGACCTTCAGGGGCAACATCCTTCTCGTTGGTTCACAAAATGAACAATTATTGGAAGTTAAGATTCTTTTGGATGAAATAAAGCGTCTCTGATGAAGCTTGATTGAAAGTATTCATGGTCAAACATACCAAAAGGGGATACGAGCTTACGACAAAAAAGGTTCGCATAAAAGACACGCATTAAGAAGGATTCTTCTTATCAAAAGCGAACCCCGGAGGAAGAGTAAAAGCCTTATGCAAGCAAAGAAGGCTGTTCGGGAAAATGAATACTAACCAATATGGACGGCAAGGACGTGCCCAATCCTACGAGTTCAGATTTGATAAGAAAAAAAAAGTTTTTCCAAAAAAAAGAGAAAAAGAAAAAGAAAGAAGAAGAAGAAGAAGAAGAAGAATAAAGAAAGAAGAAAAAGGAGAGGCCAAGACGAAAACCCGTAAAGGGTGCCTTGAGACCAAAGGGGATTTGAGTTGAAAACCCAAGAAGGGTAGCTCAAACTTTGATCGAAGTGAGGCATACGGTAGTCTTGCTGCACTTGAGTTAACAATGAAGAAGTATCTTGCGTCTCGAGGCATCGACAAAGTACTCTGGATCCCGTAAACACATATTGATCCTAAAATGATCCTCAAGAAGTTTGAACAGAGAAGCTCAGGCTGCGATATCTGGCACCTAGCTTCTATTTTACCCATTTTTGTTATTTGTAGTTATTTTCCTTGCAAAATACACTGCCAATAAATTTCATTCTTAATTGGATTTGTATTTGTTTAACCTATTTATTTCGAGCTATGCTCCTAACTAGTTTCGTTCTCATCCATAGTTATGATCTCTTTCAGGCATTTTGCATTGAAATAACGATTAATGGACTAGCGACTCTTTCACGAAAGAAGTTTCGCATATCACTCTGGAAACTTCTAAATAGTACCAAAATCTGAAACAGGACTATTGCTTAAAACTCCTCGAGTTTAAGGGATAGAAATAATGGTGGAGGAAAAGTCTAAACTGAGGCTATCTCTTTATATTTTGTCAAAAAACGATGATCTTGACGAAAAAGGGCAATGTTAACCCATGTGTAAATGGGGAATCATCCGCATGAAAATGATATTTTGTATCCGTGTTAGGATCATGCGTGCACACTTGGTCACGACCTCCGGGAATGGTAAGATATGCAGACCAAATCGTTTACAAATTATATACCCCTGAGTCGTAGTGGGAAGGATCAAAGATGACACAAATTATATACCCTTAAGTCGCAATGGGATGGTCGGAAGATGGTAAGCCTTAAAGTCCTATAGGTGCCATGGAGTGGACCTTGAAGTTACATTGGGGCAACTTATTTGATCAAAATATGATTATTTCTTAGATTTTCTGGCAAAGGTGCCAGCAATAGCGAGATAGCAGCGTCGTACAACTCTGGTGGACGATGAGCAGTGACAACCCTAGGCATGAAAGGGGGTCATTTTATTTTTCATTCACTCATCATCATTAAGAGCGTGCGATCATTGCATCCTGATCCTTATACATTTCTAACAAAGAATCATTATCATGACATTCTGCGTTCATGCAAATATCCTCCATGATACCATTTAGGTAGGAGCATTCAAATTACTACAATCATTGCATCTTAATCATTCTCATGACTTGGCATTCATGTAAATGCCGGCCATAGCACATGTAGTTAGGAACATTTGAGTCATTCTGACCATAGCATCCTCATCATTTGCATAAGCACGTAAAAATAATTCTACATGACGAATTCCCCAGAGAACGATGTAGCAATATCGAAGATTTTAGATATTGCCCCCTAGCGGGGCAGACCAAAGACCAAATAACAGATTGGGCGTCCCTGATGTTGCAGGGAGCAGATTGAGATAATAGAGTTGGCAATCCCTGATGTTGCAGGAAATAGACTGAAATAATAGAGTTGGCAGTTCCTGATGTTGCAGGGAGCAAATTGAAATAATAGAGTTGACGATTCCTGATGTTGCAGGAACAGATCGAGGATAGCAAGTCTGGCATTCTTGATGTTGCGGAGAACAGATTGAGATAACAAGATTTGGCGTTCCTGATGTTGCAGGGAGCAGATTGAAGATGGCATATCTTGTCTCCCTGAGTTTGCAGTGGAGCAGATTCAAAAATAACAGATTTGGCGTTCCGATGTTGTAGGGAGCAGATTGAAAATAACAGATTTGGCGTTCCTGATGTTGTAGGAAGCAGATTGAAGATGGCAGATCTTGTCTCCCTAAGTTTGCAGTGAAGCAGATTGAAAATAATAGATTTGGCGTTCCTGATGTTGCAGGAAGCAGATTGAAGATGGCAGATCTTGTCTCCTTGAGTTTCCAGTGGAGCAGATCGAAGATGGCAAGTCTGGCGTTCCTAATGTTGCAGGGAGCAGATTGAAGATGGCAGATCTTGTCTCCCTGAGTTTGCAGTGGAGTAGATCGAACATGGCAAGTCTGGCGTTGAAACACCCCACACCCGGCCCACGAGCCTGAACCGGATCTGGTATGTTTCTAAAGTAAACCGGTTTCGAGAATTTTCGGTACTTAGAGAAAATTTGTAAAATTTTGGAAAACTTTTATTTGAGTTGGGCTTAGATTGGAAACCCATTTATTTAATCTTGTAAATCCAATTTGATTTATTACGTCCAAAATAGTTTTTAGCACAATATTTAAAAGTAAAGTAAAATAAAGAATAATCCATGGGCCTTATGGCCTTATTACATCAAGTAAAACCCAAAATAAAATTAAAGGTACTAAATAAAATAAAGTCCAAATAAAATAAAATCTCCAAATGTAGCATGGCCACCTCAAGGTCTACCGGCCCGTCAAAATCCTTGCTCCTCTCGAAAATAATTCCCACAAGCGGGGTGAGTCAACAGACTCAATGTGCACACAGTGCTAACATTCAACAAAATCAGCATACATGTTCAAATCAAATTCATATAAAATAAATGATGATGCAACCCAAACCCAAGCCTAATGGTCCATCCGCTACACACCACCGTACACGCCGGTCACACCATGGGGACTACTAAGTCAACCCTCCATCCGCTACACACCATCGAAGGCGATCATTGCGGATCGGCGTGCTCATCGACATATAATTTGTGTCATTAGACACCATATTCAAATAATGTAACCGAAGTTACCAAATTCGGATATTTGTGACCGTAGTCACCATATAACGTTAGTGAGATCAAGTCAACACCTTCTTCCCTTTCATATAAACCCGAATGCCCCAAAATTAATAATCATGCATATAATTAAATTCACATTCATATTCATTATTTTCACATGTTATAGAATAACATATTTCATAATCCTATCGGAAGTAGGAAACGTACCTGAGTACCTTTGTACCACATTAGGGTACTTAGCCATATTCATATTCTTATACATATTCATAAAAATAATTGCCACATGATAAATCGAAGGTTAGTGTGCGTACACACGATTTGCTTAACAAGGTTCCTTGAGATCTCAAAATCCCGATCTAACTTTAGATCATTAACTCTATATTCGCCATCATATAAGACACATTAATAAACCCATTTGGCTTGAAACAAAACCAAATCCTAGTAGGATTTGTAAAAAGGCTTACCTTTGATGCCGATTTGGTGTTTATTCAAATCCCAAAAACTTGGTTTTCCTTCACCTGATATTCGGCCAACCTTGATTCTTAACATGGGTTAGTTTTTTGGTTTTAATAATTAAAGAACTGTTCTAGGTAATCACAAAAGCCTTGGCCGAATACTTTTTAAGTGCTTACCTTATGGAATTTAAATCCCAAAACCTTCACCTTCCTCTTCCTTGAAATTGGCCAAATTCTAATTCCCTGAATCGGTTAGTTTTTGATTACGTTAATCTGAATACCTAAGATTTGGCCTTGGCCGAATGTATATACTCACTTACCTTGGATCCTTGATCCTTATATTGAAAAGTGTAGAAACACGAGAAACCCCTTGTAGATTGACCATGAACAAGATTTGGGATTAGTACTTTTACTTTCGGCATTTAGAAAAGAAAAGAAAGGAAATTGAATAGCTTAACCTTACCTTGATGCCTTTAATCGATTGCTTCTTTACTTATAATCAACAAAGGTTCGGCTTTGATAGTAGAAGCAGAGAGAAGAAATAGAAGAAGAGAGGATGGATTTTTCTTAAAGAGAATTGACGGAGAGGGAGAGAGCTAGGAAAATTTGACAAATGCTTAGAAAAGGTGAGAGAATAGCCTTTAGTTCTCCTCTTTAGCAAGAAATTGTCAATAGGAGAGCCCTTTCTTGGCCACTACTCCATAAATGATAATATTATCTCCTTTAATTATCACCTAATTAAATTAAAATATTTAATCCATCCTTTATCTCCTCATTTATCTTAGTAAAAGAAAATCCTTTATTTATCACTTATTTTATCATATATTTATGGAATTAAAACTCCTCTAATTCTAGAAGCTTGTCCGTAGTCAACCTCTTAGCCTTGGAAGCAAAATAAAACCTTCATTATTTGCTTTCCAAGTGACTCAACTCGAGCCATTTCCATAAGCCCTAAGTGACCCCTTGAGCCACTTTTCCAAGCTGTTGTGTGTCAAATTTCACCAACTTTTTCATTTAAGGCCCTCTTGCCCTTATTTCCTATTTTGAACTTTAAAATTTGTCATTCCGGCCTTATTTCTAAGTTTCCTAAAATTTTCGATCGGCTTTGTAACTTGCCATTTTTCTTTCATCTTCAAGTTTCCAAAATGTTCAGGTTTCCAAAATGTTCAAGTTTCCAAAATGTTCAGGTTTCCAAAATGTTCAGGTTTCCAAAATGTTCAAGTTTCCAAAATGTTCAGGTTTCCAAAATGTTTAGGTTTCCATTTTCATGCATTTTCAGGTTTCCAAAAATATCAAAAATTTATTCTTAGTGCTTAAACTTGTCATTTCATACAATCAAACTGAAAATGCATAGGCCCTATTCAGGATGTTATAGTTCTACCCCCTTAAACAAAATTTCGTCCCTGAAATTTCCTAACTAAAATAATTGAGGGTATTGCTGTCGCATGGTCTCCTCTGACTCCCACGAAGCTTCTTCCGTTCCATGATTGCGCCATAGCACTTTGACTAGAGGAACCGTCTTCCTTCGTAGTACTTTCACATCACGTTCCAAGATCCGAATCGGTTCTTCCTCGTAGGATAAGTCTGGCCTTAGCTCCACTTCTTCAATAGATACCACATGCGATGGATCCGATCGATAGCGACGTAACATGGACACATGAAATACGTCGTGCATCTGCTGCAATTCTGGTGGCAACTCTAATTGGTATGCCACTGGCCCAACTCGTTTCAATACCCGATAAGGCCCTACAAACCTTGGGCTTAACTTCCCTTTTCGACCGAACCTCATTACCTTCTTCCAAGGCGAGACTTTCAGGAATACTTGGTCTCCCACTTCAAACTCTATTTCATACATTTAAGGTCTGCGTACAACAACCGCCTATCGAGGCCTCCTTCAACCGTGCAGAATTAACTCAACCTTCTCTTGATTTACGCTACCAACTCTGGACCCAAAACTCGGCGTTCTCCTAACTCGGTCCAACAAGTAGGTGTTCTACACTTTCTTCCATACAATGCTTCATATGGTGCCATTCGAATGCTAGCTTGATAGCTGTTGTTGTAGGCGAATTCAGCTAAAGGCAAGTAATCTTCCCAACTTCCTCGAAATCTATTACGACCTCTCAACATATCCTCCAACACTTGTATAACCTGTTCGGTCGCCCGTCGATTGTGGATGAAAAGTAGTGAAGTCTAGCTTAGTGCCTAAAGCTTGATAAAGTGCCTTCCAAAATTGAGATGTAAACCTTGGGTCTCTATCAGAGATGATCGACATTGGTACTCCATGTAACCTCACAATTTCTGCCACATATAACTTGGCCAACTTCTAAAGAGAATAATCCATTCTTACTGGGATAAAGTGTGCGGACTTGGTCAAACGGTCCACTATCACCCATACCGAGTCCTTCTTAGTAGGCGTAAGGGGAAGCCCACTAACGAAGTCCATGGTAATTCTCTCCCACTTCCATTGGGGAACTTGATTGGTTGAAGTAATCTTGATGGGACTTGGTGTTGACCTTAACTTGCGACACGTCAAACATTTCCCACAAATTCGATTACCTCTCGTTTGGATCGGACCACCAAAGCTGTTCCCTTAGATCTCTATATGACTTGATGCCTCCGGGATGCATAGCATAAGGGCTACCATGCGCTTCAGAAGAATCCTTTGTCTCAACTCCTTATTCCTCAACATCTGAGACTTTTCCCTTGTAGCACAATACTCCTTCATCATTGACACCATAATCCTTTAATCCCCCTTGCTGTACTTGCTGCAACTTAGTACTTAAGTCGTTATCGATAGCTGTCCCTCTTTCACTTCCTTTAGCCATGTGGGCCTGACTTGTAATTATAGCAGACTTTCGTCATCATCTGAGACTTAAATGAGCGAACAAAGCCCGTAGATCCGATACAACCTTCCGACTTAGGGCATCGGCTACCACATTCGCCTTGCGGATGATACTCTATTGAGCGATCGTGAGTCCTTGACAATTTCACCCACCTTCGTTGCCTCAAGTTCAACTCCTTACGAGTCAATAAATACTTAAGGCTCTTGTGGTGCAGTGTAGATAATGACCTTTCTCCATAAAGGTAGTGCCTCCAAACCTTGAGGCGAAAACCACTTCGCTAGCTCTAAGTCATGAGTGGGGTAGTTAACCTCATGCGGCCTTAGCTGCCGTGGCGCATAAGAAACTACTTTGCCCTCTTGCATTAACACACAGCCTAACCCCGTATGCGAAGTGTCACAGTACACCACAAAATCTTTTCCTGCCTCCGGCTGAATTAACACTGGAGCTTCTCACAAGACCTTCTTAAGCTTTTCAAAGCTTTCCTGCCGCTTATTCGTCCATTCGAAGGTACTTCCTTCCTTAGCAACTTTGTTAAAGGCGCGATTATCGAGAATCCTTCCACAAACCTTACGTAATAGCGTGCCAAGCCTAAGAAACTTGATTTCAGCCACGGACCTAGGTGGTTTCCAATCCAACAACGCTTCGATCTTCCTAGGATCCACTCTTATTCCTTCTGCGGATACCACATGTCCTAGGAATGCCACCTTCTTAAGCCAAAATTCGCACTTCTTGAATTTGGCATGAAGCTCTTCTCCTTAACACTTCCAAAGACGACTCGAGAGATGCACATCATGCTCCTCCTCCGACTTGAGCACACCAAAATATCGTCGATGAACACAACAACGAACCTATCCAAGTAGGGTTGGAAAACCCGATTCATCATATCCATGAACGGTACCGGGCGTCACGTCAATAACGGCATCACCACAAACTCAAGTGACCATATCTTGTCCTAAAAGCGGTCTTATGGATGTCGACTTCCTTCACCTTCAACTAATGGTATCCGATCAGTAAATCAATCTTGAAAACAACTGCGGCTCTTTTGGTGATCGAACAAGTCATCGATCCTTGGCAAGGGATACTTGTTCTTAATGGTGACTTATTCAATCGCGGTAATCTATGCACATCGCATAGTTCCGTCCTTCTTCTTCACAAATAGAACCGGTGCTCCCCACGGAGACACACTGGGTCGGATGAACCACGATCCAACAGGTTCTTGTATCAGCCTTGAGCTCCACTAACTCCTTTGGTGCCATTCGGTATGGGCGATTGACACGGGAGGCATTAGGGTAGTAATTCTATCCCAAATTCCACCTCCCCGTCTGGGGTATTCGATAATTCCTCCGAAACACATCCACGAAGTCCCTTACAATCCCTAACTCCATTAACACCTTCCTCCTTCCCACCTATCGCACTTATTTAAAGCTAAGAACGCCTCACAACCTTTCTTAACCATCATCTCAAACCTTGATTGCCAAAACTACATTAAACAAGTAGTTCCTCCTTTCTCCGATCATTACTACCACTTCATCCTCCGGGTTCTTAGTTCCATACGTTTAGCGCACAATCCAACACGGCTCGGTGTTCTACTAGCCAATCCATTCCAGTATAAGTTCAAATTCTCGAAGGTAACTCCATTAAATCGCTTTCGAAAGTTCACTCCCGAATCTCTGGGGTACATTCAGGAAGATCTTGTCTACTACTGATTTGGCCTAATGGGCTTACTACGGATCATCATCTGTCGAAAGTTCGAGTCTAGGCCTAGTGTTTCCACTACACTACTTGCAACATAGGAATGGGTCGAGCCCACATCAATCAAAGCAAAGTAGGGTTTGTCAAAGATAAAGAACATCGGTGATTACATCCGGTGTGTCACCATCTTCCTTCTATGAACCGCATAAACCAAACCCAGTTGCCTTGCATCAGCATTAGTAGTACCTCGGCCCTGTATTCCACGGCCTCTACCAGTACCACAACCTCGGTTACGAACCACGACCCGATTGAAATCAGCCGTCTGTCTCTACCGGTCGGCTAGCATTACGAGCTGCGGTCGACTCTCATCTGGTTGCTTGAGACAGTCTTTAAGCATATGGTCCTTGGACCCACACTTGAAACATCCACCCGTCTTTCTCCAACACTCTCCCATGTGCTTCTTCCCACAATGCTCACAAGGCGATCTTGCTTGCCCGTACCCGACTTTGTTGATTTCGTGGCAAATCAACCCTAGGCCTCTTGTAACCCTTTCCGGATGGCCCAAATCCTCTCTTGGCCTTACTCCTATCCACAGATGCGCTTGGTAGCGTCTTTAATCCCCTCGGCCACCTTGGCCTTTTCCACCAAAGTAGAAATTTTCGCTCACGATGCGGTCTATCAACGACCTCGGTCATCTCTTGTCGTCTCAAAGCGGACACGGCGTTCATGCTCGATTGCCACTACCCTCGAGCATAGCGGCTCAATCTTAGAAATTACGCCTCATATTTGCGGCGGACTTACTCCCTGCACCAACCTAGAAAAGCCTTCCTTTGTTCATCTGTATACCGGTTCCCACATACTTCTACGAAATGCCTCTTTAACATACTCCGGGTCAAATTTTCAGCCGTGGTACCATCCGACGATTAACCACCAGCGATCGCTTCATCGGCGTAACAGCGCCACCATCCTTTCGACTTTTCCTGCAGAGTCGGATCGAGCTCATCCATGATCGCTCCGTTGCTTCCAACCGATACTCAAGCAGTCTTGGGTGCCACATTAGATACTCCTCGAGAACATTTTCGCTCCATTAGCTCGGGCCGTTCGGTCTGAGACTTTCGGTTTTTGAATTTTCTTACGCACCGCCACCAATTCCAAAACTCATGACCGCTGCGACCACGCTATCTTCCCGTGCGAGCTCTGCTACTCAACATTAACGGTGGTGGTGGTGGTGGCGGTGGCATTTCATTGTCGGACCATGACTCGATCTAACGGGTTCCAACACGGTCATCCTTCCTCTACCTCGACCACGGCGTCCACGTCCTCTAGAGCTCATTTTCTAACGTCAAGATCGATTAAGAAATTTTATGAATTAGTCATTGTTCAACTTATTTACCGTGAAGGAGTTTTATGAAAAAGGATTTAAGAGTGGTTCTTTCGTATACATACAAACACAGTCTTTTCCATTCATTCATTCATCCATCAAGCGAGTATGAATTTTCGTTCATTCGGAGAAGCGTTGTAGTTTTTATTGTTGTTGTTTTCCTTTACCTGGGGTATTTTCGTAATTTTGTCCTACTGAGGGCATTTTCAAAATTTTGGTAAGAAAAACATTCCTTGGTGTTTTTGTCAAAAATTATTTTGAAAATTTCTAAGTCTCGGGGTAATTTGGAAAAATTTTAAAATCCGGGGTTATTTCGGTAATTTTTTTTACCTCAGGGGTATTTTGGTAATTTTTCATAAATCGAGGTAAATTTGTAATTTTAATAAATCGAGGGTATTTTCAAAAGTTGTAAAACTCGAGGTTCTTTTCAAAATTGTTCCTTCAAAAATGGGAATGTTGCAAAATTTTGAAAATTAGGTCATTTTGGTAATTTTGTAGGTTAGGGGCAATTTTGTAATTTTTCCAAAATCAAGATATTTTGATATTTTACAAATTAGGGTTTTGAGGGTTTATAAAATAATGAAATTTTGGTAAAATTTGTTGAGTAGTTGAACATTTTATAAACCAAGGCATTTTGGTAATTTCACCCTAAGGCATTTTGTAATTTTACGCAAATC